>OZ023214.1:53546338-53581338 GCA_963995525.1 Escarpia spicata | reverse complement strand
GTAATCCATTTTGAAGTTTCTTTAAAAATGGACCTGTAAGTACATTATATTTACTTAGAAAAACGATTTTTCCTTTTTTCTGCATTTTGAAAATTTTGCTGTATATATCCATACTAGATACATTATCCGAGAACGAGGGAAGAACACATGACAGGTAATATGTTTTGTGACAATATGTCTTAATTCATTGAATGTTGTGGTTCAGGAGAGATTGAGGAGGTGATAGAAGAAGAGGTGCATGAAGATGCGGAGGCAGGCAGTGAGGACTACGAGGGAACAGAGAGCACGGCAAGTGAGGGCGTGGTTCTAGGTTCACCCTCCTCCCGCCCGGGCTCCAGGAACCTTACCGGGGTATGTGTACATTGCTGTGTACATCTTTTACTGGGGTACATCTACATTGCTGTGTATACATCTCTTACTAGGGTACGTGTACATTGCTGTGTGTACATCTCTTACTGGGGTATGTGTACATTGCTGTGTGTACATCTCTTACTGGGGTATGTGTACATTGCTGTGTATACATCTCTTACTAGGGTACGTGTACATTGCTGTGTGTACATCTCTTACTGGGGTATGTGTACATTGCTGTGTGTACATCTCTTACTGCGGAATGTGTACATTGCTGTATGTACATTAGTGCTGGTTCGGTATCGAAGTATCGTGATACATGTGAAAGTTCGATACCGATATTTTGTGGTACCGTGATACTTCGATATATTAGGCATCGAACTGCAAGAGGTGCTGGTTCGATACCATCGATACCGTTGTTACCTTCGATATATCGACTCCATTCGATATCTATGAAGTTACGGATATATTACGGGACCTACGCCGACACCACTACGTCTACGGGCTTTACTTGCCACAGAAACTCTGGACAGTAGCGTCATGGATGTCTATCGGCTGTTTGACATCGAATGATGTCAGTATATTTGGGAAAATCATCAAATCGGTGCCGTTGATTGGTTATAAAACGTAGAAAAAAACACCTTGCAAATTGAAAACAAAGGTCGTCGAATTTTGAAATTTTTTAAAGGATAACTCCGCAAATTTACTCCACCCTGATTGTAATATATGGACAGACGCCATGATTGTCCTGACATGTTAACTGATGCGATATTTGTCCATGGAAATGTAATCTGAAGCCGACGGCTTCGAAATGGAGTGAACGACAACTATTTTCGCCCAGCCGCAGGTTGTGCATGACGCAATTTTTGTGGTTTAGTTTACTGGTTGGTTAGTTTAAGAAACGAGCCACAAAATGAGATGGTTGACATAATATATTTCACAAATTTGCATAATTCTGCTCCGTGGCGCGACATGTTGCATTTTAATAGATTCGGTATTACGGTGTTACAACACAATTACACATAACGAGATTATTATCCAAGATACGTATACAATTGTTATGCCTTTGTTTTCTGGAAAGAATGGTGTATAAAATAAAATTAATTTGCTCATGGAGAAAATTTGACGTGAATAGTAAAGTCACAAGTCAACTCACATTTGTGATTTGAATTTGTTAGAAAAATGTTTTGCCATATGCCGGCCCACATTGTTACCAAACGTCAAATTGGCCAATGTAACTAGAGAGTTTGTTTTAATCTACTTTCTAATGATATCACATTTAAAAGTGCAATGAGAAATAATAAAGTTACGTCCATTTTAAATAAAGACCTGTTATTTTCTGATGCTGACAAAATTATTTTTTTATGATCAGGAACTGGCTGTATCTCCTCTGCACAAGCTTAAATGTAAATGGGTTAAAAGCACGCATTAGTATGTGTGAATCTAGTTTCAAAAAGTTAATATTATAAGTAATTATTCAAATGCAACAAAATAGCCTCGATTACCCAGGCTTCGTTCGGTGGCATCATCTTTTGCTGTTTGGTGGCACCACTATTTGGTGATTTTAGTCCTTTGGCCGAAGGTCCAAGGTACTATTGCCATCATTCTGCGTCCGCCGTTAGCTGCCGTATCTCAGAAACCGTTCAGCAACTTTTTCTCAAATTTTGCATAGACATCTTAGGGCACTGCCACTATGTACAAGAAATCTGTATTTGATTGAATCATTTTAAGGGCTCCCTAGGGCCTCCAAGGACCCCAAAACTGGTAAAAATGTAACATTTGGCCTATTTTTTCAAAAACTGTTCAGCAACTTTTTTTCTAATTTTGTATAGATGTATCTTAGAGTGCTGCCACTATATAGAAGAAATCTGTATTTGATTTAATCATTCTAAGGGCACCTAAGGGGCAAAAATTTTACATTATCTAGTGATGTGGTTTTGAGAAGGGCCCTTGAGACCACCCCCAACAGTAGATTTTGTTTATTGTGCCACAAAGTCAACACCAAGACTAATCTCTGCAGCCTAGTGCTACTGTTCCATTGAGACCTTGACTAATCTTTAATTGATCACAGCTCCCAGGCAGAGTACACACACTTGACCCCTGTTAGACTGAACAGTTGCCTAACACTTTTTATCTTCAAAACTATTGATTTTCTATAATTGAAAGTTGTGTTTATTTTGATGTTCATTTAATTATTATAAAATGGTTTGACTGTGGTGTCTATTGGTTAAAGATGTATTGTCTGTAGAAACCTGTAGGTGACAAACATAGAAAATTAATATTCTGTCACCTGTAGGTGACAAACATAGAAAATTAATATTCTGGACACTATAGAGTGAAATATCCTACACTTTATTGATATCAAATGCATTCTACTGTTCTGTTTACGCTTGCCATGCCTTGTGTAGACATGGTACTGTGTAAATCAATTGTATCAATATAGACTAATAATTACAGATTCACAATATAGTTGAAATGAAACAACCAAATGTCAACCATTAGAAGAGTTGACATAGTTCCGCTACACACAAGCAAGAAATCTGTATTTGATTGAATCATTCTAGTGTCATCAGCATGTAGTAGAACATACATTTTCTACATCATCATCACTAAGGTTGTTGTAAATTTAACCAGCTGCCATGTCAAGTCTGTTATAATTGTGACTAACAGTGTTCAAAATAATTCAGGTAAATAGCAAATAACAAAGGACACAAGTTTTCTCCTTGCCATACTTGCTATACATCACATGAGAAGAAGGCTGACACAGCCTGGCCCTGATTTATACATGGTTTAGCATTTTTTTATATGTTGTATACAACTTTCAACACAATACCATTAATACTGCATGAAATTATCTTAGACCAGAGGGAGGACCGGTCGACTAAATCAAATGCTTTCTTATAATCGATGAAGGCACAATAAAGCCTTTTGCATCGAGACAAGTACAATTCAACCAATACCCCTATTTGAACACTGCCTGTTCTGAACAATCACTAAGGATTAATGAACACTTGTGCAGAATGTCACCCACTTGGCAGGTTTAATTGATCTATTCAGCAATGAGGACACTGCTTAGGCCTCACTCTGGACACTGTCACTCACAGTGTTGTGTATTGTCTTAGTTGGTGCATTGAGCTAATCTACTTGACCATGAATCAGTGGTGGATCTGGTTGTGTATTACACCCAGCTGTGGAGCTAAGATTCTCTGCCTGCTATTGTTTGATGGAAACTGTGACTAATGTGTAATTGGTCACTGGCAGTAGCTTGTGTCAACAGACAGCATTAAGTCACTAGACCCCTGTTAAACTGGACAGTTGCCTGTAGGTTTTAAACTGTGTCAAACAGTGAGTCTACCTTTTGCTCTCAAATAATCTGTCCTCTTAGTTTTACACATGAAGACATAATCTGGCATAACTTGATAAGTCTTTGTTTATTTTTCAAGTGCAATCATAATACATATATTTTTCCTTTGAATTAGAAACATGCAATCAGTTTATTTGTACAAACATTTGTTTAAAATATATATTCTAATTTGTATTTTTAATGTAATAAATTATTCGTTGTGATGATTGGAACAGCTAGGCTTATCTTATGTATATAATAAGATCCCAATCTGTACTTTATAATATTTTCCTAACAGTCACGTAAACTGCTATTTGTAAACAGTGTTAGGGTGTAGTACAATTATTAATTTAATTTCAATATTTTATTACTAAGTATTTTATTACAATTGCCTAGACGTTGTTATAACAACATTTACTATAGTAATTAATTAGAATTAAACAATTACAAATATAATTTGTTTATTGAAATAAGTGATACTTCTCTTCCTGGGGTACATGTACATTGCTGTGTACATCTCTTACTGGGGTACATGTACATTGCTGTGTACATCTCTTACTGGGGTACATGTACATTGCTGTGTACATCTCTTACTGGGGTACATGTACATTGCTGTGTGTACATCTCTTACTGGGGTATGTGTACATTGCTGTGTACATCTCTTACTGGGGTACATGTACATTGCTGTGTACATCTCTTACTGGGGTACATATGCATTGCTGTGTGTACATATCTTACTGGGGTATGTGTACATTGCTGTGTACATCTCTTACTGGGATATGTGTACATTGCTGTGTGTGCATCTCTTACTGGGGTACGTGTACATTGCTGTATGTACATCTCTTACTGGGGTATGTGTACATTGCTGTGTGTACATCTCTTTCTGGGGTACATGTACATTGCTGTGTACATCTCTTTCTGGGGTACATGTACATTGCTGTGTACATCTCTTACTGGGGTACGTGCACATTGCTCTGTGTACATCTCTTACTGAGGTACGTGTACAGTGCTGTGTGTACATCTCTTACTGGGGTATGTGTACATTGCTGTGTATGCATCTCATACTGGGGTACGTGTATATTGCTGTGTGTGCATTTCTTACTGGGGTATATGTACATTGCTGTGTATGCATCTCTTACTGGGGTACGTGTACATTGCTGGGTGTGCATTTCTTACTGGGGTATATGTACATTGCGGTGTGTGCATTTTTTACTGGGGTATATGTACATTGCTGTGTGTACATCTCTTCCTTGGGTACATGTACATTGCTGTGTACATCTCTTACTAAGGTATGTGTACATTGCTGTGTGTGCATCTCTTACTAGGGTATGTGTACATTGTTGTGTACACCTCTTACTGGGATATATGTACATTGCTGTGTGTACATCTCTTACTGGGGTACGTGTACATTGCTGTGTGTACATCTCTTACTGGGGTATGTGTACATTGCTGTGTGTACATCTCTTACTGGGGTACGTGTACATTGATGTGTGTACATCTCTTAGTGGGGTATGTGTACATTGCTGTGTGTACATCTCTTCCTGGGGTACATGTACATTGCTGTGTACATCTCTTACTCGGGTATGTGTACATTGCTATGTGTACACCTCTTACTGGGATACGTGTACATTGCTGTGTACATCTCTTACTGGGGTACATGTACATTGCTGTGTGTACATATCTTACTGGGGTATGTGTACATTGCTGTGTACACATCTTACTGGGGTATGTGTACATTGCTGTGTGTACTTCTCTTACTGGGGTACGTGTACATTGCTGTGTGTGCATTTCTTACTGGGGTATGTGAACATTGCTGTGCATATTTTTCTGCAGTACGTGTACTTTGCTGTGTATATCTATAGATATTTTCATTATAACCATATCTTTAAAACTTCAATTTTATCTCTTAATTTCTTTGTCTCTTGAGTTGTTAAACTACATTCTTTTGGGCGATTTTCATAACTGTAGCCTGTCACTTCTGGAATTAATTGAGTTGCTCTCCTCTGTTTTCTGTCCAGTGCCTCTATTACCTTCTTATGATATGGCCTCCAAGCTTATATACCCTACTCAAATGAGACCTGTATAATTATCAGACAGGCAACAGATTCAGTAGTGTTATCATAGTCGCAAGGACCAGTTTTGAGAACTGGGTTTTGAAATGTGTTATTTGCAATGGAACAATAGTAATTTATAAAGCTTTTATGTTACTGAACCATTGTGTATTGGCGTGTTTGTAGTGCCCAGGAGACCAGGTGGAGGTGATGATCTCACACCTCTCTCTCAACCCTGATGCCCCTGCTCTCGACAACGATGCAATCAAGATGTTGTTTGTCGAGTATCGCTTCCTCGGAGTGCCACCCGAAGAGACGGAGACGCCCTATTCCCTGCCTAAACCTGCTGCAAACAAGAACATATCCTTCAATTTCTCTAAAGGTATCAAATAATAGGTCAAAGTTAAATTAATGTAATTGATATAAATAATAGTATAGCGCCATCCTCTGGAAGAGATAAAATGGTAGGTCAGAAGTGACCCTGGATGGTTGTGTTCAGTAGTTAGGTCAGGAACCAGTTCTTAAATCTTTAGTTTTTGCCAGAGGGCGCTACATACACAAAATGCATTAGATGTTTCATGAAACATTTGTACTGGACATTTGATGTAGATTACATAATTATGTGTTTTCTATGATTACCATAACATACACAATTACACAGGCTAGCTCAGTTACAGTCGGATTAATGTCGATATCTACATTTCATATTTTTACCATAAATCCATAATCATCAACATATAATAACATTTGAAGCAGTTAATAATGTAATTATGTTGTAGTGTTCCACGTAGACTTCCAGAATCACTATGAGCGGAGACAGTACCTTGCCAGCATGTTGCTGCCTAATGATCCAGACGAAGGGAGGTGAGTCAACGACAATACATAGCGTCACTCACTTCACTCGGCATTCTTCTACTTCCTCTACCTTTCACTCACTTCACTCAGGATTCTTCTACTACCTCTAGCTTTCACTCACTTCACTCAGCATTCTTCTTCCTCTACCTTTCACTCAGCATTCTTCTACTTCCTCTAGCTTTCCTTCACTTCACTCAGGATTCTTCTACTTCCTGTAGCTTTCACTCACTTCACTCAGCATTCTTCTACTTCCTCTAGCTTTCATTCACTTCACTCAGCATTCTTCTACATCCTCTAGCTTTCACTCACTTCACTCAGCATTCTTCTACTTCCTCTAGCTTTCACTCACTTCACTCTGCATTCTTCTACATCCTCTAGCTTTCATTCACTTCACTCAGCATTCATCTACTTCTTCTAGCTTTCACTCACTTCACTCAGCATTTTCTACTTCCTGTAGCTTTCACTCACTTCACTCAGCATTCTTCTACTTCCTCTAGTTTTCACTCACTTCACTCGGCATTCTTCTACTTCCTCTAGCTTTCACTCACTTCACTCAGCATTCTTCTACTTCCTCTAGCTTTCACTCACGTCACTCAGCATTCTTCTACTTCCTCTAGCTTTCACTCACTTCACTCAGCATTTTCTACTTCCTGTAGCTTTCACTCACTTCACTCAGCATTCTTCTACTTCCTCTAGTTTTCACTCACTTTACTCAGCATTCTTCTACTTCCTCTAGCTTTCACTCACTTCATTCAGCATTCTTCTACTTCCTCTAGCTTTCACTCATGTCACTCAGCATTCTTCTACTTCCTCTAGTTTTCACTCACTTTACTCAGCATTCTTCTACTTCCTCTAGCTTTCACTCACTTCACTCGGCATTCTTCTACAACCTCTAGCTTTCATTCACTTCACTCAGCATTCTTCTACTTCCTCTAGCTTTCACTCACTTCACTCAGCATTCTTCTACTTCCTCTAGCTTTCATTCACTTCACTCAGCATTCTTCTACTTCCTCTAGTTTTCACCCACTTCACTCAGCATTCTTCTACTTCCTCTAGCTTTCACTCACTTCACTCAGCATTCTTCTACTTCCTCTAGCTTTCACTCATGTCACTCAGCATTCTTCTACTTCCTCTAGCTTTCACTCACTTCCCTCAGCATTTTCTACTTCCTGTAGCTTTCACTCACTTCACTCAGCATTCTTCTACTTCCTCTAGTTTTCACTCACTTCACTCAGCATTCTTCTACTTCCTCTAGCTTTCACTCACTTCACTCAGCATTCTTCTACTTCCTCTAGCTTTCACTCATGTCACTCAGCATTCTTCTACTTCCTCTAGCTTTCACTCACTTCACTCGGCATTCTTCTACATCCTCTAGCTTTCATTCACTTCACTCAGCATTTTCTACTTCCTGTAGCTTTCACTCACTTCACTCAGCATTCTTCTACTTCCTCTAGTTTTCACTCAGCATTCTTCTACTTCCTCTAGCTTTCACTCACTTCACTCAGCATTCTTCTACTTCCTCTAGCTTTCAAACACTCAGCTGACCGCGAGATTGAAGTGTATTCAAAATGAAAGCGTGCTTTATCATTGTGGTTGTGCCATGCTGAATAGGACTTTAGTCTCAACTATTGTATGTCATGTAACTCTAAACAGACTTCTCAATTTGTGTCAAAAGGAAGGACTTAAAGGTCAGTTGAATACGTTTTTTTAACCATTTATTATAGTACTTTGAAGTGTACATAGTTTAAATTGTGCATTTTATAACATTTTAAATAACATTATCAAGATCAACTCCCCGCCAGGCCTTCTAACACAGTCAAGAAACTATGGCCACTATGTAGCCTCTAGGTGCCACATTAATGCAGCTGTTTTTTCCTTCTACCCCAGAGAAATCTGTATATGGAACATGATCCCAACACAAATCACTGAAATAGAAAGCCCCATTGCTTTTCAAACAGCCATCATGAACCTTCCATTCAGCAAACCCAATCACCTTAACTGCCTAAAAACAATTTATTAATTTAAGCAGCCAACAGCGCATGTGCACAAACACCACAAACTCCTGCATTAGCCCAAGATTGGGCTATTTGGAGTACCCGGCCTATTTCCCACACTACTCAGTTATTTCTGTGGCTGGTACAGCCATTTTTGCTAGCCATTGTTTGAATGAACATTAGCAATTTCCAAACCAATCTGTTTGCACTCAGTTGGTGAAATAACTGATTTACAGAGTTGATAAGTTTCTTGAGATTGTTATTAAAATGGCATGTTCTATTAAGACACCTTCCGTGACAAGTTCCAAGCAGTAATATATACTGCTGCCATTTCTCTGCTACTTTCCAGTTGTCAGCTTTTCTATGCACACATTGCTGACATCCAGGTTCTAGAGTTTTATGTCTCATTATTTAGAGGCTCCTGGTTTAAGCTAATAGCATTTGAAAATGACTTTACCTATAGCTGGGTAAAGACAACTGTTGTCAGCCTTTGTTATCATGAATTAAAGTTTTCATCACAGCAACATTTTTCATGGGTGCCTAGTGGCAAGCATTCACTTTATCGACTTTGCTATGTTAGTGCATATTTTCAACATGCATTTTTTGCAGTAAAACAAAATTTCTAAATAAAATGCTATTCATAATATGTTTAGGTGCATTATTGGAAAACATTGTTGAATTCACTTAGGTTTATGTATTGCTTTTTCCATTTAATGTTACTGGGTGTATGAATTTGGCCACTAAAGTGTAACCTATTGAGATTAAGAGTGAGATTGTGCATGAAAACTCTACTGAGTCGTTGATGTGTTGACAGAGTGCGCTTCACAGTGGTGAGTGAGCCGGTGGATCCGGACGACTGCGACGGAGAATGCGAGGATGTTGGTGTTGCCTTTATTAGTGTCCGCGACATCCTCAACCAGCGCAAGGACATCTTAGAACAAGACATGCCCTGTAAGTGCACTCATCACGGGCCACCCAAACTCATTGCCCTTTGTGAGGGTGATTGAAATGGGTAACAGGAGAAGCAGGGCAATTCAAAATGTCCACCGATCCTAGTACTAACACAAGGCACGTCGACCAGAGCCAACTTGCTTCAAACCATGTGAAGCATAATTACTGTGTTGCTGTTGTGCATTGACTAAATAGAATGTAGTGTTGGTACAGGTTGTGTTGTTACTATGTTGTTGTGCTACTGTGTATAATGTCAACTTGTATAATTGTGTTGTGTTACAGTATATAATGTTGGTACAAGTGTGTTGTGTTACAGTGTTGGTGTGTTACCATGTTGGTGTAAGTGTGTTGTTTATGTTAGTGTATGTTACCGTGTTGGTACAAGTGTGTTGTGTTACTGTGTTTGTGTATGTTACTTTGTTGGTACAAGTATGTTGTGTTGGCGTGTTAGTGTTTATGTATGTTCCGTGTTGGTACAAGTGTGTTGTGTTACTGTGTTTGTGTGTGTTGCAGTGTTGGTACAAGTGTGTTGTGTTTCCGTGTTGGTGTGTGTTGTTGTGTTAGTGTTTGTTACTATGTTGATACAAGTTTGTTGTGTTAGTGTGTTTGTGTGTTACTGTTCTGGTACAAGTGTGTTGTATTTCCGTGTTGGTGTAAGTGTGTTGTTGTGTTGCAGTATACAGTGTGGAGGATGAGACAACTGTGATAGGAGCCATCAACCTCACTGTCAAGTGTCTAAGTGCCCTCGATGCTGTCAAGGCAGAGCTGCAACTGACAGACCAGTCCACTGACAGGGACAGTGCATAGACTACTTCAAACCACGTCTTTAGGGTGTATTCATCCATGAGCGGTGAATGTGATATAATTGTCTTTGGAATGTATCATAGCAAATGTGTGACAATGTTGTGTGCCAACTGAGTGTAATGTATTAATCAAACCACCCAGAAAAGACTCATTCCGACTTACTTCATATTAAACATAAGATACGTGTTGCATTCTCAGACAGATATGTGGTTTGACAATTTTATTGAAGACATTTCAAGTTCTTGCCTAAGGAAATTATGTAATGTTTAGTTGCTTCAACACAAAATAGATAGTCAACTGTTTTTGTGACTTATGTTAGAAAGTTTATTGTGTGATATTGTATAGGCCCTACTTTCAACTTCATTCTATCTGGTGATATGTTTAGATTCATATGTGTTATTTCTCTACAATTAATACTCACACATATGTATGTATATATATATATATAATGTATATATACAGTCTGCGCAAAAAATTCGTTGCTGTGACGAAAAAAGCTATTTTATTGGTATTTTATATACATATTTAGATAGAGGTGCAAGAAACACACAAAAGACATTCACTTTCTTTATTTTGTATTTAGTGACATTGCTCTTGGCTTGGATGACCTTTTGGATGCGTGTGGGCATGCTGTCACTCAATTTCTGGAAGTAGTCAAGGTGTATGTCCAGAACCCACAGCTTCTTGATCTCCTCGCACAGATGGGGAACACTGCTCGTGTTCTTGCAGGAAAGCTCTCTTCATCTGATTCCAGGCGTTTTCAATCGGATTAAGGTCCGGGGAGTTTCCTGGCCACTGCAGCACCTCAATTTTTTCCTTCTTGAGCCATGTTGACACACTTGTGGCAGGGGGTGCTGTCTTGCATGAAGTGGGTGCACTCATGGATGTAGTAGGCATTCTTCAGATGAGATTCCAAGACATCCACATAACAAACTCCATTCATCAAGGAAGTATAGGCCTCCCTGGCCCTTCTGTCCACTGAAACACCCCCCCAAACCATCACTCCATCCGGGTGTTTGACGGTCTTCTGGGTGTACTTGGGGGTCGTACCGGCTCGTGCCAATGGGTCGCCTCACATGTGCTGCTGTACTCCGGATGCACCTAAAAGTGCTCTCATCACTCCACATCACGTCTCCACTGTTCTACAGTCCAGTTTTTGTACTTACTGCAGAAATCAAGTCGCTGCTTTCTTATTCAGGCCGTGATGAGAGATTTCTTCGCCGCCTTGCGACATGGCATCTTCATGTGTTTTTGGAGTCGATGTTGGATGGTTTGCGTCGACACTCCCGCCAGAACGTCCGGATGGTTTGCCTTCAATTCGCCTGCAGTAACGGTCGGGCAGGACATCACTTCTCTTTTCAACATCGAATTTGTCCTCATCGACGTCTTCCTAAGCCGACCAGAGCCCTCCTTCCTCTTGGGAATGGCGTTCAGGGGGAGCCCAACCGCCGCCTTTTTGAGCATACGCATGGCAATGTCGCGGTTGCTCAACCCTTCGTTCACAAGAGCCAAGATACGCATCTTCTCTGCGATATCCAACTTCGTTCGACCCATTACGATGACAATTGATTGTTTTATTAATCAAATTCGTAGGACACTGATATGGCCACAAATTTGGGGTAGGAAGGAACACAAAACACTTCCCTTACCATTGGCTAAAGACACACCGAGTCGAACCAGCTGGTGCCGTCTGCCCGCTGTGCTATATTTAGCTGCAGGATGCAAGACGCGACAAAAGTTTCACGCGCGTTATGGTCGAAATGCAAATAAAATCGTTGCATATCTGAACTGAATATATTATGCAGTAGCAACGTTTTTTTTTGCGCATTGTATATGTAAGCAGCTTTTATGTTGCTAATTACCAAGAAAGAAGTTACCAAGAATGTTCTTGATGTAACCTCAGAAACTGTCATTGATGTTCCAGAGGTAGCCGGAGCACTAATGATTGCAATGTCTATGCTGTATGCTCTTCCAGTTAACAGTTCACTGTGTGAAGACACTCATCAGACTGTTTATTTCAAAGCTTCTCTTTTTTTGTATTTCACCATCACATTTATCTTTTTCCTTTTGTAACATTTGGGCAACTTTCAGCTGTTTATTTAGACTGAATACAGCTAGATGGTGACCCTATAAATGGTGATCCTTAGTTGAGAGAACATGAAGCAAAGGAAGAATGTTGAAGAAAGGAGAGGAACAGAATAAGGACAGACATGCTGGTACTTCCTTGTTACAGATTCATCCAAAACTACATCAAGGATCAGGAAGAAATACCAGGTGAATATAGCGATGAAGCCTTCATCAACACCAAGACGTTATCCATAAGAAAGAGTGGAGCCACACAAAGACGTTATCCATAAGAAAGAGTGGAGCCACACAAAGACGTTATCCATAAGAAAGAGTGGAGCCACACAGACGTTATCCATAAGAAAGAGTGGAGCCACACAAAGATATGTGGTGTCTTTTCCAGACTGTAAGAACTGGAATGCCATATACAAAAGAAAAATATCGGCAAGTAGATCCTACACAAGAAACAACAGAAAACAAAGGAGAATGAGTTCCACAACTCGACAGAATGAGTCGGTAGACTGGGCCAGGTTAAATGCCACATGGCAGTAGTCGGTCTAATAGAGAGCACTGAAAGCTGCTGGAATGTTACTGAAACAGAGGTACATTTGACAGTAAAATACAAAACGATGAGTTAACAGCTTAGTTTATTATTTGATTAGTATTTATATCTTTGTATGCAGATCTGTCCTACTTGAATAAATATATCTTCATTCAGAAGCAATGTGTTTTTGATTAATATTATTATAAGGTTTTAAAAACTTCAATAAAATGACAGTTGCAGTATATTCTTGTTCAAAGCCTGTGCTGCTGTTTTCACAGCCTGCTGCTGTGCTGCTGTTGTCCAAAGTCTCTTGCTGTGCTGCTGTTGTCCAAAGCATGCTGACGTGCTGCTATTGTCCAAAGACTGCTGTTGTCCAAAGCCTGCTGCTGTGCTGCTGTTGTCCAAAGACTGCTGCTGTGCTGCTGTTGTCCAAAGACTGCTGCTGTTGTCCAAAGCCTGTTGCTGTGCTGCTGTTGTCCAAAGACTGCTGCTGTGCTGCTATTGTCCAAAGACTGCTGCTGTTGTCCAAAGCCTGTTGCTGTGCTGCTGTTGTCCAAAGACTGCTGCTGTGCTGCTATTGTCCAAAGATTGCTGCTGTGCTGCTGTTGTCCAAAGCCTGTTGCTGTGCTGCTATTGTCCAGACTGCTGCTGTGCTGCTGTTGTCCAAAGCCTGCTGCTGCTCTTCAACGCTTGCACAACTGTGTTCAGTTCTACTTGCCTTTCTTCATCCAGCCTCATAAATAAGATAAGAAACAGCAATGAATGGAATGATTTGAATAATTTATTTTAATAGTATTTACTCTCTGGCGAAATGTTTCCCACCGTAGTTGTCAACATGTTTAAAACATCATGGTTGCCATATATATTATAATTATGTGATATAAATAACAGTATCAAATATTCTTCATGGCAATTCATTTGAATAATAACACAGTACTTATTAACTAAGATATTTCATGTTGTGTCTGAGGTAAAGGTGTATTAAATTATTTATCCTTGCCACATGCTGTCTATAACAATGCATTATTCCATCACAACACCTCACTTAAGGTACAAAAGGTTCTTGGTGAGCAATCATGTCATGTATAGTTGAAATGTACACAATAATTATTTAAACCCGGAACTTTAATGATATATATAAATACTGCACATAAATCATATTAATTGTGTAACATTGTAATGATTAAATTACAGTTAACCACCAAACTACTGATCTAGATTGTTGAGATCAATAAAATATCACCACCGAGATAAGCCAAGGTGGTTCTATATTTGAATGTAGTCATTATTATGCACACAAGAAAATGTGATGCTTTTATCATAAAATGTGCAATCATTCAGATATGTGGAGCTTGCTTGTCATCGGTACAGTATAATCAACTAGGGTGCGTGATCATCAACTAAGGTGCGTGATCATCAACTAAGGTGCATGATCATCAACTAGAGGTGCAATATTTTGTTATGATTTCATGTTTTATTCGGACGCTGATGAGTTATCTGCAGGTTACAGTTCCTGTGCCCTTTTATCTCACAACCACTATGGTAGACATGTCTTGGCATTTATGACATATTTTTGTATAGACTTGTCTTGTAAGACATCAAGAAACACAGTCAGGTGCCATTTGATCAAGACCTCGTTCAACAGAACTTTCCTTGGCAGAAGACAGTGACACGTTGCTACTAACAACACGGTCATAATGACGACAGAACACCTTCACTTGGCCCATTTGCCGTAGCCTGGTCGAATCCCTCGTGAATTGATGACATCTACCACAACATTGTGTTTGAATTCATTCCATTCCCGTTTCATCTCTTGGTTGATGTATTCATTGTGTATGTCCTCCTGTAGCAAACACATGCAACATTCTCTCACTATTGCTCATCTTATTTACACAGTTACCATACTGAAAATATAAGATTAAAATAACGATGTAAACTCTCATTCAATAAGATGCATAGAAGAATGATGCGGGCCTTGATATGTGGGCACAAACATGCTAATTAAGAATGCATGCACACACGTACATGTGTGTGTGTGTGTGTGTGTGTGTGCACAATTAATATGCCAGCACTGAGCTGACAGCTGAAGGGAATTTGTTTAACTTCATTAAAAAAATACCAGGTGGAATTTAAAAAAAACAGTTACTTGCAATGTTACTGCACTGACATTTTGATTAATTATTGTCACCATTAAATAAAGAATTTTAACTGGTGGAGGGCCAAATGTGTATACAATGATTGACTTGTATACCTGAGTGACATTTCCAAATGTCCTTTCGCTAGATTGTAACAACAGTTGCAACGTCACTTCATCCAGCTCTGCAAACAAAACACGTGCTGTTGCAATTAGCCACCAAGACTGCAGAGATAAGTCACTTTTAAACAACATTATTTACTGGACAGCACAATAAAGCTATGTCATAACAACACATAACACTGCCAGTAACTACAATTATGCTAGTATAGTCTTCACAATATTGCATTGGGACATTTTACAATTATAAAATCAGTTTTATTACATGTGGGATTATTGATTGGCTACTCGACATGTATGATATCTTTAAAGTATTTCTGAATGTCTCGCATACCTTTGAGTTTATGTGGCTCAATAATGGCCACTTGGACAGTGGTTGCCGTAACAATGGAACACGTGACAGGCTCATTGAGGATGATGCTTACTTCACCAAACGAATGGGTCGGCTCCAGCTTACCCATCACAACCTGTTTATCCACTTTTTCCTGCAGCATCAATGGGAAACAATCAAAACACAGCCTGTTTATTCACCTTCTGCAGCTCCAATGGGAAACAATCAAAACACAGCCTGTTTATTCACCTTCTGCAGCTCCAATGGGAAACAATCAAAACACAGATGTTTATTCACCTTCTACAGCTCCAATGGGAAACAATCAAAACACAGATGTTTATTCACCTTCTACAGCTCCAATGGGAAACAATAAAAACACAGATGTTTATTCACCTTCTACAGCTCCAATGGGAAACAATCAAAACACAGTGTGTTTATTCACCTTCTGCAGCTCCAATGGGAAACAATCAAAACACAGCCTGTTTATTCACCTTCTGCAGCTCCAATGGGAAACAATCAAAACAGCATGTTTATTCACCTTCTGCAGCTCCAATTGGAAACAATCAAAACACAGCCTGTTTATTCACCTTCTGCAGCTCAAATGGGAAACAATCAAAACACAGCGTGTTTATTCACCTTCTGCAGCTCGAATGGGAAACAATCAAAACACAGCCTGTTTATTCACCTTCTGCAGCTCAAATGGGAAACAATCAAAACACAGCCTGTTTATTCACCTTCTGCAGCTCGAATGGGAACCAATCAAAACACAGCCTGTTTATTCACCTTCTGCAGCTCAAATGGGAAACAATCAAAACACAGCCTGTTTATTCACCTTCTGCAGCTCGAATGGGAACCAATCAAAACACAGCCTGTTTATTCACCTTCTGCAGCTCGAATGGGAAACAATCAAAACACAACATGTTTATTCACCTTCTGCAGCTCGAATGGGAAACAATCAAAACACAGCCTGTTTATTCACCTTCTGCAGCTCGAATGGGAAACAATCAAAACACAGCCTGTTTATTCACCTTCTGCAGCTCAAATGGGAAACAATCAAAACACAGCCTGTTTATTCACCTTCTGCAGCTCCAATGGGAAACAATCAAAACACAACCTGTTTATTCACCTTCTGCAGCTCCAATGGGAAACAATCAAAACACAGCCTGTTTATTCACCTTCTGCAGCTCCAATGGGAAACAATCAAAACACAACCTGTTTATTCACCTTCTGCAGCTCCAATGGGAAACAATCAAAACACAACCTGTTTATTCACCTTCTGCAGCTCCAATGGGAAACAATCAAAACACAGCATGTTTATTCACCTTCTGCAGCTCGAATGGGAAACAATCAAAACACAACCTGTTTATTCACCTTCTGCAGCTCCAATGGGAAACAATCATAACACAGCATGTTTATTCACCTTCTGCAGCTCGAATGGGAAACAATCAAAACACAACCTGTTTATTCACCTTCTGCAGCTCAAATGGGAAACAATCAAAACACAACGTGTTTATTCACCTTCTGCAGCTCGAATGGGAAACAATCAAAACACAGCCTGTTTATTCATCTTCTACAGCTCAAAACACAAGGTCAATTAATACTATAGCACATTTGGAACAAATCATCAATGTGTGATCACTGTCCTACATCTAATTAAAACACAGCTAGTATGACATCTGTGCATGTGTATGCGTGGATGTGAGTGCATGATACACGTGTGTGTGTGTGTGTGTGTGTGTGTGTGTGTGTGGGTGTGTGTGGGTGTGTGCATGCGAGTGTGGGTGTGTGCATGTGTGTGTGTGTGCATGTGTGTGGGTGGGTGCATGCGAGTGTGGGTATGTGTGTGTGTGTGCGCATGTGTGTGCATGTGGGTGTGTGCATGTGTGTGTGGGGGCATGTGTGTGGGTGTTTGCATGTGTGTGGGTTCATATGTGTGGGTGTGTGCATGTGTGTGGGTGTGTGCATGTATGTGGGTGTGCACATGTGTGTGGGTGCATGTGTGTGGGTGTGCACATGTGTGTGGGTGTGTGCATGTGTGTGTGGGTGTTTGCATGTGTGTGGGTGTGCACATGTGTGTGGGTGTGTGCATGTGTGTGGGTGTGCACATGTGTGTGGGTGTGTGCATGTGTGTGCGTGCATGTGTGTGGGTGTGCACATGTATGTGTGTGGGTGTGCACATGTGTGTGGGTGTGTGCATGTGTGTGGGTGTGCACATGTGTGTGGATGTGTGTGGGTGTGCACATGTGTGTATGTGTGTGGGTGTGCACATGTGTGTGCATGTGTGTAGGTGTGTGCATGTGTGTGGGTGTGTGCATGTGTGGGTGTGTGCATGTGTGGGTGGGTGTTTGCATGTGTGTGGGTGTGCGCATGTGTGTGGGTGTGCGCATGTGTGTGTGCATGTGTGTGGGTGTGCACATGTGTGTGTGTGGGTGCATGTGTGTGGGTGTGTGCATGTGTGTGGGTGTGCACATATGTGTGTGTGTGTGGGTGCATGTGTGTGGGTGTGTGCATGTGTGTGGGTGTGCGCATGTGTGTGTGTGTGGGTGGATGTGTGCATGTGTGTGGGTGTGCACATGTGTGTGGATGTGTGTGTGTGTGTGTGTGCACATGTGTGTGGGTGTGTGCATGTGTGTGGGTGTGTGCATGTGTGTGCATGTGTGGGTGTGTGCATGTGTGGGTGGGTGTTTGCATGTGTGTGGGTGTGCGCATGTGTGTGGGTGTGCGCATGTGTGTGTGTGGGTGCACGTGTGTGGGTGTGTGCACGTGTGTGGGTGTGCGCATGTGTGTGGGTGTGCGCATGTGTGTGTGGGTGCATGTGTGTGGGTACATGTGTGTGGGTGTGTGCATGTGTGTGGGTGTGCACATGTGTGTGGGTGTGTGCATGTGTGTGGGTGTGTGTGAGTGTGTGCATGTGTGTGGGTGTGTGCATGCATGTGCATGTCATATGCTATGAGTGCTACACCTAGACATTTTGCTTCTCAGATGCACACTTTCAGGGATTTACCTACAATCACACACGATCTTGCAAAATAAACGTCACAAGTTGTATTACTGAATAACTTCAGTCTTCAAGCATAAATATTATACCTTATTCTTATTTACATATATTTCATTGCCATCAGTCATACAAGATGTGACACATGTGCATACCTTTGTTCCATTTGGTAGAGGATGCAAGACTTCAACTTGTCGTAGAACGCGACATTCCCCTGACTTGATGATGCCTATGTATGGTGCTGTGAAACCTTCGCTCACCAGAACTGTAATCCACAAATACAGTCTAACTAACCATGCCTGTCATATCGCAGCACTTAGCGAAACATGTACTATTTATCTGGGGCCCTATGTCTTAGTCAAGCTTGTAATAACTGCATAGCCACCTATGACTTAGTCAAATACTTACAACATATATGAAATGGAACTTACTAGTGTTTGGAGGAAAGCTGTTTAACCTGATGAGGTTAGCTACTTTGGCAAGCGGTTGCTTGGACCACAACTTGAAGGATTCACAAGACTGCAGCAGATCTACCTTGGCCGTCTCCTCACGTTGCTTCATTTGCTGTTGAACACAATATAACAATAATTATGATATCATACCACAGAAATATAAGATGGTAATTAGATAAGAAATGTGTCCATAGTACAAGATATTTAGTAACTGGTCATACAAAATACCATGAAAAAATGTACTAATAGATATTACAATAAATGTTTTATCTAATACAAATGCTGTACATTAATCTGTGTATTTTTCTTTAGTATTATGCTAGAAAGTTTAGCATAATATTTCCATGATTTCCTGTGTGTTTTCCTAAAATCAACAGTGTTATATTTACATCAATGATGCGGCCATAGTCAGTGGTGCTGATCTTCATGAATTCACAGTGAGCGTCAGTAGTTAGCACTGTGAGGATTCTGAAAGCAGACAAGACGCATCTTACATACCATGTTTCTCACTATCAGACATCTCATTGGTTATCTTTAATATACGTTATGGTTACTCTACACAAACCACTTAACAATGTATCTTTAAATAATCATTAACAGATGCCTATTTGTTATATCACAATACATATTCAACACCTGAACCAGTCTACTGTGTTCTCACACAAACACACAACACCTGAACCAGTCTACTGTGTTCTCACACAAACACACAACACCTGAACCAGTCTACTGTGTTCTCACACAAACACACAACACCTGAACCAGTATACTGTGTTCTCACACAAACACACAACACCTGAACCAGTCTACTGTGTTCTCACACAAACACACAACACCTGAACCAGTATACTGTGTTCTCACACAAACACACAACACCTGAACCAGTCTACTGTGTTCTTACACAAACACACAACACCTGAACCAGTCTACTGTGTTCTCACACAAACACACAACACCTGAACCAGTCTACTGTGTTCTCACACAAACACACAACACCTGAACCAGTCTACTGTGTTCTCACACAAACACACAACACCTGAACCAGTCTACTGTGTTCTCACACAAACACACAACACCTGAACCAGTCTACTGTGTTCTTACACAAACACACAACACCTGAACCAGTCTACTGTGTTCTCACACAAACACACAACACCTGAACCAGTCTACTGTGTTCTCACACAAACACACAACACCTGAACCAGTTTGGTATAATGGTATATGTTACCACAATATTTCAATGGTGTACTGAAGTTGCTGTGGATTAAGAGATGTGATACATGTGTTATGCTGTTGTCCACGCCACATTCAGACATGTGACCAACACTGAAATCACTTGCCGGCTGTTAAGACTTCGACCAGTCACTTGCTCTAGAGTGCCAAAGCAGTCTCCAACTTGCAACTGGAAGAAAGAGGAACACACATTAATAAGTACACACACAGTTCAACACACTACATACATACTACACTTTAACCACACACCCATACCGCACCACTCCACATTATACCCACCTCAACACTCCACATTACACCCACCTCACCACTCCACATTACACCCTCCCACACCACTACATATTACACATAACCACACCACTACATATTACACAAACCCACACCACTCCACATTTCATCCATCCACACCACTACACATTACACCTACCCACACCATTACACCTACCTACACCACCACACATTACACCCACCCACACCACTACACCGTACACCCATCCACGCCACTACACATTACACACACCCACACCTCTATACATTACACACACCCACACCACTACACATTACACCAACACCACTATATATCACATCTACCCACACCACTTCACATTTCACTTAACCAAAACACCACTTCACATTATGACCACCCACACCACATTACACACACCCACACCACTACACATTACACCCACCCACAACACTATACATTAGACCCACACCACTATACATTACACCCACACCATTATACATTACACCCCCCACACCACTTCACATTACACGTAACCACACCACTGCACATTATACCCACCAACACCACTACACACACCCACACCACTACACAGTACACTCACCCGCACCACCACACATTACACCCACCCACACCACGACACATTACACCTACCCACACTACCACACATTACACCCACCCACACCACTACACAGTACACCCTTCAACACCACATTAGACACACCCACACCACTACACATTACACCAACACCACTATATATTACATCTACCCACACCACTTCACATCACACTTAACCACACCACTACACATTATGCCCATCCACACCACATTACACACACCCACACCACTACACATTACATACAACCACACCATTACACACACCACTACATAATTTACATACCCACACCACTACACATTACACAAACCCACAACACTACACATTACACCCACCCACACCACTAATTACAACAGATTATTTGACTCAGTACAGTCCTACCTGTGGCAGTAATTGTTTGACTCAGTACAGTGTAGTCCTACCTGTGGTAGTAGATTCTTTGTCTCAATGCAATGTAGTCCTATCTGTGGTAGTAGATTATTTGACTCGGTACAGTGTAGTCCTACCTGTGGGGTAGATTCTTTTACTCGGTACAGTGTAGTCCTATCTGTGGTAGTAGATTATTTGATTCGGTACAGTGTAGTCCTACCTGTGGGGTAGATTCTTTGACTCGGTACATTGTAGTCCTACCTGTGGCGGTAGATTCTTTGACTCGGTACAGTGTAGTCCTACCTGTGACGGTAGATTCTTTGACTCAGTACAGTGTAGTTCTACCTGTGGCGATAGATTCTTTGACTCAGTACAGTGTAGTTCTACCTGTGGCGGTAGATTCTTTGACTCAGTACAGTGTAGTCCTACCTGTGGGGTAGATTCTTTGACTCGGTACAGTGTAGTCCTACCTGTGGCGGTAGATTCTTTGACTCGGTACAGTGTAGTTCTACCTGTGGCGGTAGATTCTTTGACTCGGTACAGTGTAGTCCTACCTGTGGCGGTAGATTCTTTGACTCGGTACAGTGTAGTCCTACCTGTGGCGGTAGATTCTTTGACTCAGTACAGTGTAGTCCTACCTGTGGCGGTAGATTCTTTGACTCAGTACAGTGTAGTCCTACCTGTGGCGGTAGATTCTTTGACTCAGTACAGTGTAGTCCTACCTGTGGCAGTAGATTGTTTGACTCGGTACAGTGTAGTCCTACCTGTGGCGGTAGATTCTTTGACTCAGTACAGTGTAGTCCTACCTGTGGCGGTAGATTCTTTGACTCAGTACAGTGTAGTCCTACCTGTGGCGGTAGATTCTTTGACTCGGTACAGTGTAGTCCTACCTGTGGCGGTAGATTCTTTGACTCAGTACAGTGTAGTCCTACCTGTGGCAGTAGATTCTTTGACTTAGTACAGTATGGTCCTACCTGTGGCAGTAGATTGTTTGTCTCAGTACAGTGTAGTTCTACCTGTGGCGATAGATTCTTTGACTCAGTACAGTGTAGTCCTACCTGTGGCAGTAGATTCTTTGACTCAGTACAGTATGGTCCTACCTGTGGCGGTAGATTCTTTGACTCGGTACAGTGTAGTCCTACCTGTGGCGGTAGATTCTTTGACTCAGTACAGTGTAGTCCTACCTGTGGCAGTAGAATCTTTGACTTAGTACAGTATGGTCCTACCTGTGGCAGTAGATTCTTTGACTTAGTACAGTGTGGTCCTACCTGTGGCAGTAGATTGTTTGTCTCAGTACAGTGTAGTTCTACCTGTGGCGATAGATTCTTTGACTCAGTACAGTGTAGTCCTACCTGTGGCAGTAGATTCTTTGACTTAGTACAGTATGGTCCTACCTGTGGCAGTAGATTGTTTGTCTCAGTACAGTGTAGTTCTACCTGTGGGGTAGATTCTTTGACTCGGTACAGTGTAGTCCTACCTGTGGCAGTAGATTCTTTGACTTAGTACAGTATGGTCCTACCTGTGGCAGTAGATTCTTTGACTTAGTACAGTGTGGTCCTACCTGTGGCAGTAGATTGTTTGTCTCAGTACAGTGTAGTTCTACCTGTGGCGATAGATTCTTTGACTCAGTACAGTGTAGTCCTACCTGTGGCAGTAGATTCTTTGACTTAGTACATTATGGTCCTACCTGTGGCAGTATATTGTTTGTCTCAGTACAGTGTAGTTCTACCTGTGGCGATAGATTCTTTGACTCAGTACAGTGTAGTCCTACCTGTGGCAGTAGATTCTTTGACTTAGTACAGTATGGTCCTACCTGTGGCAGTAGATTGTTTGTCTCAGTACAGTGTAGTTTTACCTGTGGGGTAGATTCTTTGACTCGGTACAGTGTAGTCCTACCTGTGGCAGTAGATTCTTTGACTTAGTACAGTATGGTCCTACCTGTGGCAGTAGATTGTTTGTCTCAGTACAGTGTAGTTCTACCTGTGGCGATAGATTCTTTGACTCAGTACAGTGTAGTCCTACCTGTGGTAGTAGATTCTTTGACTTAGTACAGTATGGTCCTACCTGTGGCAGTAGATTCTTTGACTCGGTACAGTGTAGTCCTACCTGTGGCAGTAGATTCTTTGACTTAGTACAGTATGGTCCTACCTGTGGCAGTAGATTGTTTGTCTCAGTACAGTGTAGTTCTACCTGTGGCGATAGATTCTTTGACTCAGTACAGTGTAGTCCTACCTGTGGCAGTTAATTCTTTGACTCAGTACAGTGTAGTCCTATCTGTGGCAGTAGATTCTTTGACTCAGTACAGTGTAGTCCTACCTGTGGCAGTAGATTCTTTGACTTAGTACAGTATGGTCCTACCTGTGACAGTTGACTCTTTGACTCAGTACAGTGTAGTCCTACCTGTGGCAGTTGATTCTTTGACTTAGTACAGTATGGTCCTACCTGTGGCAGTAGATTGTTTGTCTCAGTACAGTGTAGTCCTACCTGTGGCAGTTGATTCTTTGACTCAGTACAGTGTAGTCCTACCTGTGGCAGTTGATTCTTTGACTTAGTACAGTATGGTCCTACCTGTGACAGTAGATTCTTTGACTTAGTACAGTATGGTCCTACCTGTGACAGTTGATTCTTTGACTTAGTACAGTATGGTCCTACCTGTGACAGTAGATTATTTGACTTAGTACAGTATGGTCCTACCTGTGACAGTTGATTCTTTGACTTAGTACAGTATGGTCCTACCTGTGGCAGTTGATTCTTTGACTTAGTACAGTATGGTCCTACCTGTGACAGTAGATTCTTTGACTTAGTACAGTATGGTCCTACCTGTGACAGTTGATTCTTTGACTTAGTACAGTATGGTCCTACCTGTGGCAGTTGATTCTTTGACTTAGTACAGTATGGTCCTACCTGTGACAGTAGATTCTTTGACTTAGTACAGTATGGTCCTACCTGTGGCAGTTGATTCTTTGACTCAGTACAGTGTAGTCCTACCTGTGGCAGTTGATTCTTTGACTTAGTACAGTATGGTCCTACCTGTGACAGTAGATTCTTTGACTTAGTACAGTATGGTCCTACCTGTGACAGTAGATTGTTTGTCTCAGTACAGTGTAGTCCTACCTGTGGCAGTTGATTCTTTGACTCAGTACAGTGTAGTCCTACCTGTGACAGTAGATTGTTTGTCTCAGTACAGTATGGTCCTACCTGTGACAGTAGATTGTTTGTCTCAGTACAGTATGGTCCTACCTGTGACAGTTGATTCTTTGACTCAGTACAGTGTAGTCCTACCTGTGGCAGTTGATTCTTTGACTCAGTACAGTATGGTCCTACCTGTGACAGTATATTATTTGACTTAGTACAGTATGGTCCTACCTGTGACAGTAGATTCTTTGACTTAGTACAGTATGGTCCTACCTGTGGCAGTTGATTCTTTGACTTAGTACAGTATGTTCCTACCTGTGACAGTTGATTCTTTGACTTAGTACAGTATGGTCCTACCTGTGACAGTAGATTCTTTGACTTAGTACAGTATGGTCCTACCTGTGGCAGTTGATTCTTTGACTTAGTACAGTATGGTCCTACCTGTGACAGTTGATTCTTTGACTTAGTACAGTATGGTCCTACCTGTGGCAGTTGATTCTTTGACTTAGTACAGTATGGTCCTACCTGTGACAGTAGATTCTTTGACTTAGTACAGTATGGTCCTACCTGTGACAGTTGATTCTTTGACTTAGTACAGTATGGTCCTACCTGTGGCAGTTGATTCTTTGACTTAGTACAGTATGGTCCTACCTGTGACAGTAGATTCTTTGACTTAGTACAGTATGGTCCTACCTGTGGCAGTTGATTCTTTGACTCAGTACAGTGTAGTCCTACCTGTGGCAGTTGATTCTTTGACTTAGTACAGTATGGTCCTACCTGTGGCAGTAGATTGTTTGTCTCAGTACAGTGTAGTTCTACCTGTGGCGATAGATTCTTTGACTCAGTACAGTGTAGTCCTACCTGTGGCAGTTAATTCTTTGACTCAGTACAGTGTAGTCCTATCTGTGGCAGTAGATTCTTTGACTCAGTACAGTGTAGTCCTACCTGTGGCAGTAGATTCTTTGACTTAGTACAGTATGGTCCTACCTGTGACAGTTGACTCTTTGACTCAGTACAGTGTAGTCCTACCTGTGGCAGTTGATTCTTTGACTTAGTACAGTATGGTCCTACCTGTGGCAGTAGATTGTTTGTCTCAGTACAGTGTAGTCCTACCTGTGGCAGTTGATTCTTTGACTCAGTACAGTGTAGTCCTACCTGTGGCAGTTGATTCTTTGACTTAGTACAGTATGGTCCTACCTGTGACAGTAGATTCTTTGACTTAGTACAGTATGGTCCTACCTGTGACAGTTGATTCTTTGACTTAGTACAGTATGGTCCTACCTGTGACAGTAGATTCTTTGACTTAGTACAGTATGGTCCTACCTGTGACAGTTGATTCTTTGACTTAGTACAGTATGGTCCTACCTGTGGCAGTTGATTCTTTGACTTAGTACAGTATGGTCCTACCTGTGACAGTAGATTCTTTGACTTAGTACAGTATGGTCCTACCTGTGACAGTTGATTCTTTGACTTAGTACAGTATGGTCCTACCTGTGGCAGTTGATTCTTTGACTTAGTACAGTATGGTCCTACCTGTGACAGTAGATTCTTTGACTTAGTACAGTATGGTCCTACCTGTGGCAGTTGATTCTTTGACTCAGTACAGTGTAGTCCTACCTGTGGCAGTTGATTCTTTGACTTAGTACAGTATGGTCCTACCTGTGACAGTAGATTCTTTGACTTAGTACAGTATGGTCCTACCTGTGACAGTAGATTGTTTGTCTCAGTACAGTGTAGTCCTACCTGTGGCAGTTGATTCTTTGACTCAGTACAGTGTAGTCCTACCTGTGGCAGTTGATTCTTTGACTCAGTACAGTATGGTCCTACCTGTGACAGTAGATTGTTTGTCTCAGTACAGTATGGTCCTACCTGTGACAGTTGATTCTTTGACTCAGTACAGTGTAGTCCTACCTGTGGCAGTTGATTCTTTGACTCAGTACAGTATGGTCCTACCTGTGACAGTAGATTATTTGACTTAGTACAGTATGGTCCTACCTGTGACAGTAGATTCTTTGACTTAGTACAGTATGGTCCTACCTGTGGCAGTTGATTCTTTGACTTAGTACAGTATGTTCCTACCTGTGACAGTTGATTCTTTGACTTAGTACAGTATGGTCCTACCTGTGACAGTAGATTCTTTGACTTAGTACAGTATGGTCCTACCTGTGGCAGTTGATTCTTTGACTTAGTACAGTATGGTCCTACCTGTGACAGTTGATTCTTTGACTTAGTACAGTATGGTCCTACCTGTGGCAGTTGATTCTTTGACTTAGTACAGTATGGTCCTACCTGTGACAGTAGATTCTTTGACTTAGTACAGTATGGTCCTACCTGTGACAGTTGATTCTTTGACTTAGTACAGTATGGTCCTACCTGTGGCAGTTGATTCTTTGACTTAGTACAGTATGGTCCTACCTGTGACAGTAGATTCTTTGACTTAGTACAGTATGGTCCTACCTGTGGCAGTTGATTCTTTGACTCAGTACAGTGTAGTCCTACCTGTGGCAGTTGATTCTTTGACTTAGTACAGTATGGTCCTACCTGTGACAGTAGATTCTTTGACTTAGTACAGTATGGTCCTACCTGTGACAGTAGATTGTTTGTCTCAGTACAGTATGGTCCTACCTGTGTCAGTTGATTCTTTGACTCAGTACAGTGTAGTCCTACCTGTGGCAGTTGATTCTTTGACTCAGTACAGTGTAGTCCTACCTGTGACAGTAGATTGTTTGTCTCAGTACAGTGTAGTCCTACCTGTGGCAGTTGATTCTTTGACTCAGTACAGTGTAGTCCTACCTGTGGCAGTTGATTCTTTGACTCAGTACAGTGTAGTCCTACCTGTGACAGTAGATTGTTTGTCTCAGTACAGTGTAGTCCTACCTGTGGCAGTTGATTCTTTGACTTAGTACAGTATGGTCCTACCTGTGACAGTAGATTCTTTGACTTAGTACAGTATGGTCCTACCTGTGACAGTAGATTGTTTGTCTCAGTACAGTATGGTCCTACCTGTGTCAGTTGATTCTTTGACTCAGTACAGTGTAGTCCTACCTGTGGCAGTAGATTCTTTGACTCAGTACAGTGTAGTCCTACCTGTGACAGTAGATTGTTTGTCTCAGTACAGTGTAGTCCTACCTGTGGCAGTTGATTCTTTGACTCAGTACAGTGTAGTCCTACCTGTGGCAGTTGATTCTTTGACTCAGTACAGTGTAGTCCTACCTGTGGCAGTAGATTCTTTGTCTCAGTACAGTGTAGTCCTACCTGTGGCAGTAGATTCTTTGACTCAGTACAGTGTAGTCCTACCTGTGGCAGTAGATTCTTTGACTCAGTACAGTGTAGTCCTACCTGTGGCAGTTGATTCTTTGACTCAGTACAGTGTAGTCCTACCTGTGACAGTAGATTGTTTGTCTCAGTACAGTGTAGTCCTACCTGTGGCAGTTGATTCTTTGACTCAGTACAGTGTAGTCCTACCTGTGGCAGTAGATTCTTTGACTCAGTACAGTGTAGTCCTACCTGTGGCAGTAGATTCTTTGTCTCAGTACAGTGTAGTCCTACCTGTGGCAGTTGATTCTTTGACTCAGTACAGTGTAGTCCTACCTGTGGCAGTTGATTCTTTGACTCAGTACAGTGTAGTCCTACCTGTGGCAGTTGATTCTTTGACTCAGTACAGTGTAGTCCTACCTGTGACAGTTGATTCTTTGACTCAGTACAGTGTAGTCCTACCTGTGGCAGTTGATTCTTTGACTCAGTACAGTGTAGTCCTACCTGTGGCAGTTGATTCTTTGACTCAGTACAGTGTAGTCCTACCTGTGGCAGTTGATTCTTTGACTCAGTACAGTGTAGTCCTACCTGTGGCAGTTGATTCTTTGACTCAGTACAGTGTAGTCCTACCTGTGGCAGTTGATTCTTTGACTCAGTACAGTGTAGTCCTACCTGTGGCAGTTGATTCTTTGACTCAGTACAGTGTAGTCCTACCTGTGGCAGTTGATTCTTTGACTCAGTACAGTGTAGTCCTACCTGTGGCGGTAGATTCTTTGACTCAGTACAGTGTAGTCCTACCTGTGGCAGTTGATTCTTTGACTCAGTACAGTGTAGTCCTACCTGTGACAGTAGATTGTTTGTCTCAGTACAGTGTAGTCCTACCTGTGGCAGTTGATTCTTTGACTCAGTACAGTGTAGTCCTACCTGTGGCAGTTGATTCTTTGACTCAGTACAGTGTAGTCCTACCTGTGACAGTAGATTGTTTGTCTCAGTACAGTGTAGTCCTACCTGTGGCAGTTGATTCTTTGACTTAGTACAGTATGGTCCTACCTGTGACAGTAGATTCTTTGACTTAGTACAGTATGGTCCTACCTGTGACAGTAGATTGTTTGTCTCAGTACAGTATGGTCCTACCTGTGTCAGTTGATTCTTTGACTCAGTACAGTGTAGTCCTACCTGTGGCAGTAGATTCTTTGACTCAGTACAGTGTAGTCCTACCTGTGACAGTAGATTGTTTGTCTCAGTACAGTGTAGTCCTACCTGTGGCAGTTGATTCTTTGACTCAGTACAGTGTAGTCCTACCTGTGGCAGTTGATTCTTTGACTCAGTACAGTGTAGTCCTACCTGTGGCAGTAGATTCTTTGTCTCAGTACAGTGTAGTCCTACCTGTGGCAGTAGATTCTTTGACTCAGTACAGTGTAGTCCTACCTGTGGCAGTAGATTCTTTGACTCAGTACAGTGTAGTCCTACCTGTGACAGTTGATTCTTTGACTCAGTACAGTGTAGTCCTACCTGTGACAGTAGATTGTTTGTCTCAGTACAGTGTAGTCCTACCTGTGGCAGTTGATTCTTTGACTCAGTACAGTGTAGTCCTACCTGTGGCAGTAGATTCTTTGACTCAGTACAGTGTAGTCCTACCTGTGGCAGTAGATTCTTTGTCTCAGTACAGTGTAGTCCTACCTGTGGCAGTTGATTCTTTGACTCAGTACAGTGTAGTCCTACCTGTGGCAGTTGATTCTTTGACTCAGTACAGTGTAGTCCTACCTGTGGCAGTTGATTCTTTGACTCAGTACAGTGTAGTCCTACCTATGACAGTTGATTCTTTGACTCAGTACAGTGTAGTCCTACCTGTGGCAGTTGATTCTTTGACTCAGTACAGTGTAGTCCTACCTGTGGCAGTTGATTCTTTGACTCAGTACAGTGTAGTCCTACCTGTGGCAGTTGATTCTTTGACTCAGTACAGTGTAGTCCTACCTGTGGCAGTTGATTCTTTGACTCAGTACAGTGTAGTCCTACCTGTGGCAGTTGATTCTTTGACTCAGTACAGTGTAGTCCTACCTGTGGCAGTTGATTCTTTGACTCAGTACAGTGTAGTCCTACCTGTGGCAGTTGATTCTTTGACTCAGTACAGTGTAGTCCTACCTGTGGCGGTAGATTCTTTGACTCAGTACAGTGTAGTCCTACCTGTGGCAGTTGATTCTTTGACTTAGTACAGTATGGTCCTACCTGTGGCAGTAGATTGTTTGTCTCAGTACAGTATGGTCCTACCTGTGGCAGTAGATTCTTTGACTTAGTACAGTGTAGTCCTACCTGTGGCAGTTGATTCTTTGACTTAGTACAGTATGGTCCTACCTGTGGCAGTAGATTGTTTGTTTCAGTACAGTATGGTCCTACCTGTGGCAGTTGATTCTTTGACTTAGTACAGTATGGTCCTACCTGTGGCAGTAGATTGTTTGTCTCAGTACAGTATGGTCCTACCTGTGACAGTTGATTCTTTGACTCAGTACAGTGTAGTCCTACCTGTGGCAGTTGATTCTTTGACTTAGTACAGTATGGTCCTACCTGTGGCAGTAGATTGTTTGTCTCAGTACAGTATGGTCCTACCTGTGACAGTTGATTCTTTGACTCAGTACAGTGTAGTTCTACCTGTGGCAGTTGATTCTTTGACTTAGTACAGTATGGTCCTACCTGTGGCAGTTGATTCTTTGACTCAGTACAGTGTAGTCCTAGCTGTGGCGGTAGATTATTTGACTCGGTACAGTGTAGTCCTACCTGTGGCAGTAGATTCTTTGACTTAGTACAGTATGGTCCTACCTGTGACAGTTGATTCTTTGACTCAGTACAGTGTAGTTCTACCTGTGGGGTAGATTCTTTGACTCAGTACAGTGTAGTCCTACCTGTGGCAGTAGATTCTTTGACTTAGTACAGTATGGTCCTACCTGTGGCAGTTGATTCTTTGATTCAGTACAGTGTAGTCCTACCTGTGGCAGTTGATTCTTTGATTCAGTACAGTGTAGTTCTACCTGTGGGGTAGATTCTTTGACTTAGTACAGTATGGTCCTACCTGTGACAGTTGATTCTTTGACTCAGTACAGTGTAGTTCTACCTGTGGCAGTTGATTCTTTGACTTAGTACAGTATGGTCCTACCTGTGGCAGTTGATTCTTTGACTCAGTACAGTGTAGTCCTAGCTGTGGCGGTAGATTATTTGACTCGGTACAGTGTAGTCCCACCTGTGGCAGTAGATTCTTTGACTTAGTACAGTATGGTCCTACCTGTGACAGTTGATTCTTTGACTCAGTACAGTGTAGTTCTACCTGTGGGGTAGATTCTTTGACTCAGTACAGTGTAGTCCTACCTGTGGCAGTTGATTCTTTGACTTAGTACAGTATGGTCCTACCTGTGGCAGTAGATTGTTTGTCTCAGTACAGTGTAGTTCTACCTGTGGCGGTAGATTCTTTGACTCAGTACAGTGTAGTCCTACCTGTGGCAGTAGATTCTTTGGTTCAGGTGTTGGACTGCGGAAGTCCATCTGTTCTCCAATAAAGTGAAGGTGAGGCTGATTGTGCGGTCGAACTGATCCTTTCAAGACAACGTGTAGTCCAGTATTGCCAAACACTGCAGCATCATACCAGGTCAATTGCTAATAATAATAGTAGTAATACTAATGACCATCGTTTATTCATATTGCAATTCCAAAAAAATTTAAAGGATCATAGTTGAATAGACTGCATGTAGTAACACCACCAACATTTTAATATGACTATTTTAGATAACTTATTGATGCTATATATACTAGCAACAATGCTCATCCTTCAGATGGCACTACAGCCGACATGATGTCAATTTCGTTGATCGCCGCTAAAAGTTTTGCTTGAAAAAACTCAATGGGGTGTTTGACAAGGGTAGCTATGTGGGGTGCTTGATGGGAGTAGCTATGTGGGGTGTTTCACAGGGGTAGCTATGTGGGGTGTTTCAAAGGGTAGCTCCACGGTGTGTTTTCAATATGCAACAAAGTGTTTTACTGATGACTGTAAGCATAACTATGGATTTTTTTATCCACACATATAGTTACCAATCATTCAAAAGAACGTACATTCACCAAAACAGTGGTTTTCCAAATAGCGAAATGACTTACACACACACACACACACACACACACACACACACACACACACACACACACATGCACGCACTCACGCCCGCCACACGCATGCACCCATGGTCACATGCATGCACCCGCACACACTAGAATGAGACGTACATGTGATGTTGTCTTCCTTCCAAACCTCTAACTGGGCAACAACACACAACTCCTTCAATACCAGTGGTTTCACTTGGCCGCACAAATCCGGGAACCGGTGCACAATGCTGAATATCTGGTCATTTTCTGCTGCCGTTCTTTCGAAAGGTCTGCACAAAATAAAACAAAACACAATGATAGTTCTGCCTTATGACAACAATATTATATTATTCACTCCCGTCTTTCGGTGAACATTTTACTAATGTAAATGTCACACATATACATTTGTTTTATTAATCAAAACTGTTAGAACAACTTTCAACATATAACACTTACAATTTGCGCAGAAGTTTTCTCAGTAATTTGATGCGGTCCTTTGGTTGCTCTTTGCGTGATGTTGTTGTCTTAGTATGGTGTAACTGCGCCAGGTACTCACTAATGTTGTGGGAGTCCATTGAGTCTACTTGACTGCCTTTCATGCTTGGATGCCTTTGTGCTACTACATAGCTAACTGGAACAGACACGGAGAGGGGTGACAGTGAGAGAGTGAGGGAGTAGGGAAGAGGGGTGACAGTAAGAGTGAGGGTGGAGGGAAGAGTGGTGAGAGAGAGTGAGGGTGGAGGGAAGAGGAGTGAGAGAGAGTGAGGGTGGAGGGAAGAGGGGTGACAGTGAGAGAGAGTGAGGGTGGAGGGAAGAGGAGTGACAGTGAGAGAGGGTGGAGGGAAGAGGGGTGACAGTGAGAGAGAGTGAGGGTGGAGGGAAGAGGGGTGACAGTGAAAGAGTGAGGGAGTAGGGAAGAGGGGTGACAGTGAGAGTGAGGGTGGAGGGAAGAGGGGTGACAGTGAGAGTGTGAGGGTGGAGGGAGAGGAGTGACAGTGAGAGAGTTAGGGTGTAGGGAAGAGGGGTGACAGTGAGAGAGTGAGGGAGTACGGAAGAGGGGTGACAGTGAGAGAGTGAGGGAGTAAGAAAGAGGGGACAGTGAGAGTGAGGGAAGAGGGTGAGAGAGTGAGGGTGGAGGGAAGAGGGGTGACAGTGAGAGAGTGAGGGAGTAAGAAAGAGGGGTGACAGTGAGGGAATAGGGGAGAGGGGTGACAGTGAGAGTGAGGGAGTAGGGAAGAGGGGTGACAGTGAGAGAGTGAGGGTGGAGGGAAGAGGGGTGACAGTGAGAGAGTGAGGGAGTAGGAAAGAGGGGTGACATTGAGTAAGGGAGTAGGGAAGAGGGGTAACAGTGAGAGAGTGAGGGAGTAGGGAAGAGGGGTGACAGTGAGAGTGAGGGAGTAGGGGAGAGGGGTGACAGTGAGAGTGAGGGAGTACAGGAGAGGGGTGACAGTGAGAATGAGGGAGTAGGGAAGAGGGGCGACAGTGAGAGAGTGAGGGAGTAGGGAAGAGGGGTGACAGTGAGAGTGAGGGAGTAGGGAAGAGGGGTGACAGTGAGAGTGAGAGGGAGGGAGTAGGGAAGAGGGGTGACATTGAGAGAGTGAGGGAGTGGGGAAGAGGGGTGACAGTGAGAGTGAGGGAGTAGAGAAGAGGGGTGACAGTGAGAGAGTTATAAGAGCTTGGAATCTACTCTCCCCAGAAATAACAAGACTACCTACACTATATCCATTCCAACAAGCTGTGAGTGCCATCCACCTATTCGCTCCAACCCACCTTACCAGATTATAGATAGATACTATGTTTTTAAACTGCATGAATTATGAATTGCTCTTGGTTGATGCTATTGTTTTATTTTTAAATTCACTTTCACACACCCTTCGCAATGTGGACTGCACAACAGCTGAGTTAGCCCCAGAAGGGGCTGTATGGAGAAACAATATTTAAGACTTAATACTTAAGATTGTTACTAGCTACTCACCAAGAGATTTATCACTGGCCATGTCATCAGCTTCATTGTTTCTTGACTTCTCTCTGCTGCAACAGCAATGAGCCACCACAGGAAGTACAAAAACAAAATACAGTGCAGTATTAAGAAGCTAACTACCTAAATCTACCAAACATGATACACCTAGTCACACTAGTATCAATGACACATGTTTGGGCTGATGACACATTGTACTGTTTGTCGATAGAGCAAGAGAGACAGGGGTAGAGTAGGAGAATGAAAAAGAGCGAGAGAGAGAAACAAAGAGAGAAAGGGAGAGGGAGACAGAGACGGAGAGGGAGAGACAGAGGGAGAGGGAGAGGGAGAGAGCGAGAGGGAGAGATAGAGATAGAGCGAGAGAGAGAAATATAGAGGGAGAGAGAGGGGGGAGAGAGTGTGAGGGAAGAGAGAGAGAGAGAGAGAGAGAGAGAGAGAGAGAGAGAGAGAGAGAGAGAGAGAGAGAGAGAGAGAGAGAGAGAGAGAGAGAGAGAGAGAGAGAGAGAGAGAGAGAGAGAGAGAGAGAGAGAGAGAGAGAGAGAGAGAGAGAGAGAGAGAGAGAGAGAGAGAGAGAGAGAGAGAGAGAGAGAGAGAGAGAGAGAGAGAGAGAGAGAGAGAGAGAGAGAGAGAGAGAGAGAGAGAGAAGAGAGAGAGAGAGAGAGAGAGAGAGAGAGAGAGAGAGAGAGAGAGAGAGAGAGAGAGAGAGAGAGAGAGAGAGAGAGAGAGAGAGAGAGAGAGAGAGAGAGAGAGAGAGAGAGGAGAGAGAGAGAGAGAGAGAGAGAGAGAGAGAGAGAGAGGAGAGAGAGAGAGAGAGAGAGAGAGAGAGAGAGAGAGAGAGAGAGAGAGAGAGAGAGAGAAGAGAGAGAAGAGAGAGAGAGAGAGAGAGAGAGAGAGAGAGAGAGAGAGAGAGAGAGAGAGAGAGAGAGAGAGAGAGAGAGAGAGAGAGAGAGAGAGAGAGAGAGAGAGAGAGAGAGGAGAGAGAAGAGAGGAGAGAGAGAGAGAGAGAGAGAGAGGGGGGGGGAGAGAAGAGAGAGAGAGAGAGAGAGAGAGAGAGAGAGAGA